>LUCM01004307.1:25434-37281 GCA_008360955.1 Fasciolopsis buskii | reverse complement strand
TATATATATATATATATATGTAATGCACGCAAATGAACAGAGAGCCCCAGAAGCATATGACCGGTTTCGCTGTAATTGCGGCTCATAAAGCATGCCTGCCCGCTACTTTCGTTTCAGTCCATCTACATACTCGAACACTCCAGTTAGAAGTTTTCACCGGAATCTTGCTAGTATGACAGAAGTGTGAGTGGATCAGGAATTCATTCTGGGCATCACAGCCGTGATCGTTAGTTGTTCTGTGTGGGTTGGACATCGTCAACAATGGAACCGAAAGCGCATAATAGTATATTCACACTCCTGTCGTACAAACAAGAGTCTGGTGAGGCCTTGGAACAGCAGCGTTCAAGTGTGTAAATGGATTGACGCGAGGGTAGCGGGCACGCATGCCTTATAAGCGGCAGTAAACATGAAACCGGCCAAATACTTCCGGAACTGTGTTTATTCGTTTACATAATACTAACCAAAATAATATATCATCTTATGGTTCCAGTGCCATCTTTATTTTCTGGTTTTCAATGCCTAACCCACAAAGGACAACCGGCAATCATATATTTGATCCAAAAATGGATTCCCGATTTATTCACAGCCATGCAAATAAGGATCTGGTAAGAATATGCATATAGATTTATACATGCATATGACTGTGTAAAGTAAAGAGGCTTCTCAAACCACTTTGGAGATTAGAAGATTGTGAAGATGAGTCCGCAATAAATGTCACGTGAAACACCGCGCACAGTCATTCACAGTTAGAATAACAAAAATATAAAGAACTGGGCTTGGAAACAGGACAAAATGTTGATTTTTTCTTCAAGGTGATGTATATTTTAGGGAGAAAGTCATTGGTTCATGGACGAAAGCAAAATTTTTTCAACTGTCGATGGCTTGACTTCGAACTAAAACAGATGGTGAAATCTTTTCTTCTAAAGGCACTCTCACTCCCTGATTTCGAGGGAACAATTACGGAACACCGATGCATCAGGCAGTACTCTTCCAACATCAGATTAGACTGCCTCCGATTGTAAGTTGCTGACGGTAACAGTGAAGTGTGACTATAAACCGAGTAGGGGGGCGGAATTGTTCAAATAGATTACGCTGCCCTATCTCTGATTACAAATTTGACCAGTTCGAATTGATCCATTGCTAATCACTCAACTATATGACAAAATTTCTGCTACCGCGATCCTCGACCAGAAATACTGGACATCGATTCTACCACAAACGCAAGGATAATAAGATGCTATTTTATTTCGACATCGAAACACCAAAACTCTGAAAATTAGAATCAAGTGTCCTTTTTCCACAGGCTGTCCTTAACGAACGACAAATCCTAGTTGCTCACCCGTGGTCACTCAACAAATCAGATTTTCTAGTGTATACTTATGGACGGACTGAACAAGAAAGTACCGGGTACGTATACCTGATGACCAGTCATAACCGAGAAACTGATCTTTTATTTCCGGTAACTTTTTTATCTTCTCATTATCATAAGATTCTATTGACATGGAACAGTATGACTGAAATGTCTTATTTATTAAATGTGGCGAATAAATGTCTGGCGTTTCCCGTCATCGGACAGCAAAAACAAAGCGGGATTCTTGAGACAGTTTGCTTCCAACTGTATTGGTCAAATAGGAACCAGCCTGGTGTAATCGGATTTCGTGATCACAAAAACCGGAGCTTCAGTTACTCTCGTATAGGCTACCTGGGAAAATACCTTCTTTGAGCGTCACCAAATAATGAGGACTTATTGTCAACGAATGAATGACTGAATCAATGAATGACTAAATGCATGAATGAATAAATTTTATGATTGTTATTCAATCAGCCAATCAATCAACTAGTCAGTTGATTAGTCAATCTATTAGTCAGTATATTTATCCATAATGGCTAGCAAAATAACGACGAGGCTGACTCTTCTGACACGCCATCCTCTACAGGTCACTTTGGTGAAATGAAGAATAAATAAGCAGTTTCGCTAGATTGGACTAACTTCGATCCATCTGATCTTTGCGGCGAAGTAGTTGGAACAAAAGCTTTCCAACGGCCCTTAAAACGCTTGTTTCCTTCAAGTTCTGATGCATATACTTGAACACAGCGTGAAATGGCCGAACACGAAGATGAGTCATCCCGTCACATGGTGGACGGATGACCGGAGTGCTTCTATATTGTCTTGTTATTGGACAGTTGACACCTGGCATGAAAGAGGTTTGGAAGCTGAGACAACACGTGATGTGTAGGTGGGACTAATGATATCCCGTTTGCGATAGGTCTTCCTGTGGCCTTTTGGATGAAGGACGATAGGGGTTGGAAAAGCCGGGACATGGTCAAGATTTAGAAAAAAGGAATAGAAAGGGAAATGGAAGCATCTTATGAACTCATGAATAATGGAAAGTGGAAAGATGGATCCAGCCCAACAAAGAGAATGCCTACCTTGACTTCAGAGAACTGATGGGGAAAAAACATCCAAAATTACTTGTAAGAGTCACTAAATCAAAGCATTAATTAACCATAACGATAATATACACCCCTCCCCATATCGATCGAAAGTTGTCACATGAACACTGCCCGAGTAGGATTAGTTCCCGTGGCAACGGATAGGAATTCGAATGAACGTAAGTGCGGACTAGACGAAAAAACTGACTGTGCCCTAGAAAGGCAATCGAATCGTCAGAGTGAAAAACGAATGTGCTGACAAAAGCTTTCTATCAAAACTTCGTGAATATTTGTTTATCGACTAATAGGGATTAATGTGAATCGGGGCCGCAACGGTCGCAACAAATGGAAAAACGATGTTTCGAAACATTCCATATTGGTTTTCGTACACAGTATATATTTTCTTATCAGGTTCCCTGTCATTGAGATTCTCACCACACTAATATTAATCATACGAGAGTAACAATAATACTAATAATAGTAATATGGATGTGTGCGATCGAAAGTGAACGAAAAACCAGACACATTAGGACATATTTTGGCCTTATTGCCAAGTCAACATGTTTCTCGTCAATCATATAACTCCAGTCCAGGTGTGAAACTGACGAATGAAGATAATACAGTACCTTGAAGCGAGATTCCAGACTCCAGTTTAACCGATATCAAACCAGCCTGACCTCATATGACTGCCGACTGGACTGTGATCTCGGAGGCTGTTGTTTACGGACGGAGGGAAACTGACGGATATTTGATCAAAGAAGGAAACTGTGAACCGTACGTTCAGGACTAGGATAAAGTGTATGGGATTCTTTTAAGACAGGCTAAAATCCATTAGTGTATAAAAGAACTGCAAGAAAGATGGCTATGCCTAATCCAAACAACCATTTGTTAGGAAAGCAACGCGAACACATTTCAGCCGATCCCGGACCAGTTTACTGATTAAGAATGGCCTAATGCTCTAAATGGACAATTGTTTCATCCAGCTTACATAAAACATGCTGGATTATTCCAGTGAAACAAGAGGGTAGATAATCCAAGTGAGCTTTGCTGTGCTGTGGATGTGCGCATTTGCTTTATATGCATGTATGTATGTATGTATGTATGTATGTATGTATGTATGTATGTATGTATGTATGTATGTATGTATGTATGTATGTATGTACGTGTGTCTATGTATGTATGTGTGTGCATGTATGTGTGTGCATGTATAGATACGCCTACGTGTGGTTGCAAGTTTGTATGCATGCTCATGTTGGCCTATGCATTTCTGTATGAGAAATTGGCCGCATGATGTTTTAATGAACATCTGAGCAACGTGCAATGACCACATCTGACACAAGAGAAATCAAAGTCACATTCAGAATGGTGCAGTTCTGTTTACGATAAAATAATCCAATGTACAATAATCAAACGTCAACTATGTTTCCCCCATTGGGGCCCTATAATCCGAAATATGACAACAAAATATGCCATCATCATACCCGAGGAAAAACATCAAACAAAGACCAACCAGAGGCATTGCACGATCGAGGCCGTGGTGAGAGGCCGGTTCAAGTCCGGCATTAAAAATGATCTGATGCGAGAAAAATGACAAGAGTGGTGGGTTCCAAAAAATGCCAATTAGTGTGGGAGTGACTGGTGTGCGCGGTTCAGTGTTCCTCTGAAATCTGTTGGCAGTACACAAAGTTAGGAAGAATATGTCCCTCTTAGTCGGGTGAATGTCAAAATAAAGTAGATGCAATTAAACTGGGTGGTGTATTTAGATTGCAATATACACTCACTTAAATCGTGCGTGTGAAAATGGACTCCGTACCCGTGAAATGAGTCAGGTACCTTTTGCTTACAGGGCACTTGCCTTGGCAACCAGGTTGTTATTTTAGACCTTTTATGAGTTACATCGGAAGTTTTTGGCAATCACTTGTGCCATTCCCGTTCCAACCGGTGAGGTGACCGGGTCGAGTTTGGCTGATGCTACCACAAATTTCCGTTACACGCACGTGGTCCAAAAGTCTATAAATGCTATCGAAACCGCGGCAAGATAAGAAAACAACGGGGCTCAGAATGAATAAAATAACATGGAACAGTACGAAGTGTCAATGTCAAATCGTAACTGGACTCTACCATTCCAAGAACAACACCACCTAGGAGAGCACTGTCCAAAGGACGGAGCTGAGTTTAGTTGAGACCTACCGACTGGTGGTTTGTTGTTAGCCTTTGTCTGTTTTGTAAATGCCATGCTACACTTAAACTTGCCAAGCCTAATTTGGGGTCAGGGGAGAACGAATTCGCACCTTGACTTTCCTTCATCTCGGGTCAACCTCGTTCCAAAAATGAACTCGGTTGTTTGTCACTTCCGTGAATCCCGTCTGTTGGGGGTTACACTCACGGTTAGGTTTGAATCCAGAGTTGGATTTCTAGTGTAATCCTATGCGGTTCCAGATTCTGAATCGCATGTATTGTGTATCAAGAATAAAAAATACCGCTTTCATGGTTCTTTGCTTCCCAGTCGGTTTCGTCCTATCAAATCCGTTAGGTCCCCTCGGTTCGGTTTGAGAAAAACAAATCGTTTGACTTTATGTCAAGATAAAAACCACTTGTTCCCGGTCGGAATAAACTTTCACTTTGTGCGTGACTGATCAAGCTGATCAACATGCGATTTGTATGGACCGAGATTTTCAATCCAAAATACTTTGTCAGACACAACGTCGATCATTTCAGCGGTACTTCCGTACACATTGTCCCTCTCTGTCGCTCTCTCTCTCTCTCTCTCTCTCTCTCTCTCTCTGAGTGCGTGTCTCGGTGTGTCTCTCTCGTATCCGGACAAACGTCCGACTCGTTGTCCGGAACATTTTCACACTCACTTTTCACTTCCTTGTCGTTCAACTGTCACAATTGCACGAAAGGACTTCAAAAATCTGTCTTTTCTGATCATTTTTTACCACGATGTTTGCCCGATTCACTTGTACAGTTGACAAAAAATAAAAACCATACGCAGGAGAAAATTGTTCACCTCAAAGTGTTACTACCAGGCAGCATGGGCTGATTGGTCATACACAATTCGAATATCTTTCATTTTTGGTCTAACACAAATAAGTAGATCTGAAATATTTCGTTAGCCGGTTCAAACTCGAACGAGAAACACTACATGACCGTGACGGGAAATTCACGTCAGAAAAAAAAGCAATTTTATTGCATCATGTAAGTATTCTGGTCAAATTAAATGAATAAAGAATCATTACATTTACCCTAATCGTGGTACGAAATGTGAAAATTTTCTACTCCATTATCGGGAGATCAGTATTGGGCGAATAACTGATTCATCATGAAAACAATCATCTCAGCAACCCAAGGGGGATTGGCGATCCATTCTGCTCCATTTCCGTTCCCTACTGTTCCATATGTTTAGCTTTCACCCGGGTAGGTTTTCACCGAATCTGCACTTCTGGATGGAGTGAGAAAACCAGTCGAGTGTATGCTTTCAGCAACGGCGTTCCTATCACCTATCCATTATGTTTTTAATGAAATAGCTATATGTGCAAATCTCGACAACAAGATTTTCGTGACCTAGATGCTGCCTAATGGAGAAATTGACTCGCGATCGTAGGAATCAAGCTCTCAACCTTCCGATTGAAATTCTCCAGCTTGGACCGCTTGATCACCTCTGGTACATGAACACACTTCTATCTATTCGATTTTCGTTTAAACAGAGCAAAACGGGGAACTTAAAAAAACCATTACAAAGTGCCCTGCAACGTTGTTTGTCCTGTCCGAATGAGGCGAGTGAACTGCGTTAAAAGCGCCCATTCCGCGCTAGAAACTCATTGTACATTAGTGCAAAATCTCCCGGGATTGGCATGTCTGTGTCACTCCTAATTTGATCTTAGACATGCAAGCTGGCTCACCCAACAGTCTTCTCACGTGACAAGTGGTGAATATAGGACAGTGTGATCACTTGAATTAGAGACAAATATTGTGATATACTTCCATGCTAAATGTAAAATCAGTCGACCGAATCACTGCCTTCTCCCCCCGGTTAAAAAGACGTTGACAGATGGAACGGGAACGGGATCGAACTGGATTTACTACTGAAAAACCACCTCTTTAAATGTTACCGGCGACAAGCGAGACATCAGATTATCATCAGTTTTACTGATAACAGCGTGCGGATGACAAATATATGTGCACAAAACTATTCATCACCAAATATCAACACCCATCTCGTCATTAAGAGACCCTGGAACTCCAGCACGACTGATTCATCCGTGCTAGGAATCATCTCCAGTTAATATCCACTTCTCCCACATTGGGACTCGAAATCCCCGAGGCCGAACGATTGTGAGTCGAACGCCTTAGCCAATACGCTGCTGGGCAGGCTGTCAACAATTCCTTGATGTTCACCACATGACAATCACCAACTCTTATTCATCATCGCACATAATGTACAACTGCCTCAATTCGCAAGTCTTTCGGATATCTAACCCACACGAATGCTTGAGGTGCTAAGTAGCCAAAACATGCATATGATCAAGGCGGCTGCTCGAGAAACAGTGTTTCGAAATTAGTTTTACTGACCGATAACTTCATTGACTTCAGTCGGGCGTGTTTATTCTTGATCAGGCAAGAGCGATCAGATTACCTCCGGCCAATCAACACGACAATCAGTTTAATCGTTATAATCAGGCGATTGATATAGGTCTCCTCAGACTAGGACTAACTGGCCGATTAACTCCCGTCTCTCGGGCTCATCGTCTCTCCTTTGGTTTCCGATCCGAAAACGGCCCTGCTTGTCTCTGCACCTGCCACGAAAATCAGACAACTTTTTCTTTGTTCCAGAGTTAGGCCGAACTGTCGGCTTCCCGCTGCTTTCGCGCTTGAGATCGATCAAATTCGTGGTCCGTCCGTCCTTCACCCAGGCCTAAAAGGGTCCTGTTGGTCAGTCCTGTTTCCCGGACATGATCCGGTCTCACTGGTGCATCACTCCTAGTGCCGGAATAATGGGGCCTTACACTTTTGGCATCAGCTGGCAGCCTCACCTTAAACAAAGTGTAAAATGGAATGATCTCCTTGGCTAGCTAGAAAACCGTAGTTAGCGAAGTGTGGCCTTCAATTGATCGAGTCTTGTACATTACTGCGATGCTTACTGAGGCAAATGAAACGAGTTATCAGTAGTATTTTGCCGCAGTTTACAACTCACATCCAACCTGTGGATGTTTAACAAGCCAAAGTCCAGGCATTTGGAATTGTAGGCTACAAGTTCGGTTCCCCTAGAGCCGATCGGTTAGCCCACTTGGCAAACCTTAGCTAACCACGACTTCCTTAGTGAAAATAATATCTATTATTATCAGGACCAAACAATGCAAGGAGTGTATCGAAAAATCGATGCATCGTGTATTGGTTTTAATTGTGAATGATATAATGTTAATGACACAGCGTTGTTGGTAGATATGATGCTCCAACGTTTCGACTACCGTAGTTAGTCTTTCTCAAGGCAAGTTTTACAACCAAACGTTGGCGTATTGCATTTACCAACAAAGCTGTTATTAACATTATGTCATTCACAGTTAGTGTTTGTTATTGTTTATTATAATCTGGGAATAAAGAACAAAAGGAATCTGATCGAGAATAATTGGGCCCTTCTGGCTCCTAGGCCAGAATGAAGTTGGAGAGTACGTGAAACAAGGGATTGAGGAAGGAATCGCATAAATAGGGGACCCGTTGTCGACCAGGTATTCTGGAATCTTTCAAAAATCGTTCTAATCACCTGTGATGAGCTCCCGAAGCACCATTCAGCTTTAAACTCTTTCCATTGAACAATGATGCAATGACTCGACGCCGGCTTCGCAGTCTTTCATCAACCGACGGTCTTCTTTTGGTGCCCTCAGACTATTATATGGCTCACCGCGGCTTGCAGTCGAACAGATCGACATTCGTCGATAGTGCACGTGACAAACAAGTATACGACATGTGCACTGTGAGATCCAGTCACCTGAGATAATAGCCTCACGCGGATCTTGTTAACAAGTGTAATTGCAATGAAGAAAGTCGTGTTTATTCCAGTTCGTTTCGTGGCTGCTAGAATCAGTCTGAACCCATTAAACGACAGTCAGAGACTGGTAAACAATTGGACAAAAATAATTTGCAACTCGGATTTAATCAATCCTACTCCAGTCGATCTCGAAAGCTGGAGTGACGTTCATGTCTCTGTTACACTAAATGGCTAGACATAGTCAATCGATCGCCTTCAACAATTGCCCAAAGCAGTCTGCCCAAACAAATGCGGTTCGGTCACACTCCGAATAGATTGGACGGGTTGAATTTACCGAAAGTGAGTTCCACGCTAAGGATTGGTGGAGATAAGTATTGCGGACACTTATGGCTGAAAATTGGCAGAGACCACGGAGCTGACCGTATGCTTGTGGTAGAACTATGCTCATCTTTTAGCCTGACAACTTCGCCAAAGTTACACAATGTTGCGATGAAAGTTACCGAAAACACTTCCTGTATGATCTAATTAACCCAGAAATGTTGAAAGGTCATACACATTAAGTGTTTTCTTCTGGTATCATGCATTCACGTTTTGCTGAAACTCATGCAACAAACATCGTAGGTACACTTTTTGATTTAGAATCTGACATTGTAAAGTACGAAGTACTTCATCTATGTTTCTTTTATTCATCTATGTTTCTTTTATTCATCTAAAGGTGTGGCTTTTCAATTTCACATGCTATCATCTTTGGTACCAACGGATAAGCAGGTATGGTGGAAGAACAGTCGATATCCCATTGCAGCGACCATTTGTAGATACCACACACGAAGCTTCAGGGGCCCGATAACAGGTGCGATGTGCTCACGACAATCTGACACGTGTTTCGATGCAAACGCAGCTTCGATAAACGTGGACGGCTGATGGACTTGCTACTGTCCTATCGTTTATGTTCCGGTCCGTCTGATGTGGTGTCGAGCAACTCGAATGCGAAATTATTTGTGATTCAGACTGCAAGAAATTTTAGAACTTCGACTCAAATGCCCCCTTTGTACGTAGCTCATTGAATTATCCCGTCAGAATGTCAAGCGTATCTTGGATAAGTTCACGACTAACTCTTTGGTGAGACATACTAGCAAACTTAATGTGCCTTTATTCGACTTACGTCAAACAGGAACAAAACCAATCCACTGAAGATAATATGTTTAGTAAAATCTGATAGCGTAGCGCAAAGCTTTTCTCAGGAAAACTATATTTGTCTTTTTTTTGTCACCAATTTTGGATAGCTGCATGTTCTGTAAATCAAGTTGTTAGAATTTGGTGACAGTCTCCGTCATAATGGAGATGAATTTTAGCCCATCAATATTACTTCCTGTTTTATTTCTTGTTAAAGGCTTCTGTTGTATCAGGAAAAAACATCGATAGAAATGAGGAAATGGATCAACTTTTTCAAAGGATTTCCACCTGGAAATGTCCCTTTTTCGTAAGTGTTTTCGAGTCACCATATGACATGAACCCGTCCACAAAAATAACTAGTCGCTGAATTAATGCTTTCAACATTTTCCAATTCTGCGCACGATAACCATATACATTTCCTAACTGGTCGATCAATCCATATTCTATATCCGCTGTGTTCGCTTCTGGTTGTGATTGATTTCTCGCATAAATGAAATTCGCATAGCAGTTGTGTTTTCCGTTGCTTAATTGGTGATCTTGTTTGGCTTAAAACGGTGGATATGCTCAGACCGGGAAATTCAAATTTGGAAGGCTTTTCAATCATTACTTCTCTCTGCACTCTTGTTTCTAGCTCACCGCTTCTTTGTCGCGATAACCAAGCAAGCGAATAAAGTGACACGCTTGAATGACCTTGACACATGATCAACTTTGGTACAAATGGAGAACCCTCCTAAATCAAAATTGTCCTGTTCATGATCTGTAATGATTACTGGAACTCATTTAAAACAAAAATATCCAAATTATTAACTAATTAGCTCCAGTGAAGAATTATAAGAGTACACGTAAGTAAAACATTCGATAAGGTGTATTTCAATCATACCAGCGAGGCTATTAGCATCTATGAATAAAGGCTGGGATTAGTCCGAAGTCCGATGCGAACAGACTTATGCAGTTTTCATACTCCAATCGGATTTCATTAATCACATTCACAACAGTTTACTTCTACAACCAAGTTCACTCTGGTTTAGCTGGCCTTATATATATATATATATATATATATATATATTTTATGCACAGTCCTGATGCTAGAAGTTAGATTCTGGTAACACATGCCAATTCAGTCTGTACAAGCATGAGGATGTTTGGGCGAGAGATTACCAGGTACGCATACCTGCTGAGTGCCAATAACCACAAAACCGGCCGTGTGCCTCCGGGGATATTTCGTTTACTCGTCCAGAAAATAATTACAATTCCTTTATATACATATGTATATTCTGGGACATTTTGCCCTCTTTCCTGAGGTTGGTTAAGCCCAACTGATGAAGAATTATCAACGAATCACAGTTGTGGTTCTTCTGTGGACTCGTCGATGAAGAGCTTCCATGCACACTCCTGATGCTACGGATTCGATTCTGTTAAGACATATCAATTCGGAGTGCACAAGTAGGTGGGCGTTTGGACAAGAGAGCACCGGGTACGCATACCTGACGAGCGACAATAACCACGAAACCCATCGTGTGCTCCCGGGCAAATTTTGTTTACTCATCCAGATGCTACTTACAAGGCTCGCCACAACATCAAAGCACTGACGAAGTCACCTCGATTGGTGATGAAAGGTTTGCAATCAAATTGCCCAGCTCAGCGAAAAAACCAATCCCATCCTGTTGAACCTGAACTACGAGAAAGAACATCATTCTCTAACCTGCTATATATATGCATATGTATCCATGAATACCACTCTGCATGACTGGGCTCGGGAACGATTAAGATATTAAATAGCGTAGGCAATGTGACGCAAAATCTTTCGCGCTTTGTATAATCCCCGGGGTTTATATTATAGGTTAATTGAGTCTCCCGTCCGAAACGGGGTTGACGTTTTCCAACTCGCCTAAACAATCTTTCTCAGTGCTCAAAGACGCTTAGTAATGGCTCTACAGTTCCCCTGGTTCACAAGCCAGCCTACTTGGAGACAGTAGACCGGACGACACTCACCACAACAAACACATTCATCTCTTTTGAGGTGCTATGCAAATGAAGATTGGTGCTATTGATAGTCCTTTTCTCATAGTTCTTTTGTTTGACTGTCTCTATCTTGCACTGTTTGTGTAATTCATTGTGACGTAATGATAATATTACGAATAATTAAAACCGAGCTCGTCGGTCAACTTTTCTCACTTCATTGTGAACTATGAGAAGTTTTCGGGCAATCCGATGAACACTGCAATATGCCATCGGGTTAGCCGGGAACGGGCATC
>LUCM01004307.1:9845-24381 GCA_008360955.1 Fasciolopsis buskii | reverse complement strand
TATATATATATATACACCTTTGTTCAGTACTTGTGAGCCAATTACTTTGAGGCCAACTGTCACCTTGGTTTATCTTTACATTGGGTTGTAATCAGGAAACATTCATTTCAATGATGTAGTGAATTCAGACTAGGTCTCAGTCAATAAACTTTCCTCTCAGGTCCTGGCCCATTGTGGCCGGCGGTGGCCAGGCGGATAAGGTCGTCGCGTTTGGACGTGAAGGTCGCAGGTTCGAGTCCTCCCACCGTCGGTCAAATTCCCCACTTGGTAGCCCTCTGCTGGCCGCGGCCCCCTTCCTGAAATATGATGCACATTGTTATTTCATTGATAAAGGAAGTAAGTGATAAATGATAATTTAAGTTGATGAAAAATTAAATCTCATTAGTTCTAAACTAAAACATTTCGGATCTGCCATGATTCCAAGCGGCAAACAAATACGAAAATCGGAAAACATTCAGTCAAATGAAAATGCATGCATGGACTGTGAGAGCAACCGTATCAGTCATCATTGCGATCTTTGGGTAGCTCACATGACATTACTCCTCCCTATTCCTGTTAGTTCTTGTTGTACAACGCAGGCATTCCGACCACTTTACCTCAGCATACCGCATTCGAAACAATGGTCTTTTCTCATTCAATCAACTAGAACAGAAAGGGCTAAAACCCGATGAGATTTCGATTTAATTACCTCACTCGCCTAGGCAATACACGAAAATGGACTGATCCAGATGACCGCGAACATGATCCCGTACGAACTCATATGCACTTGAGGTGACACTTAGACTGGGGAAAAATTATCCAGAAACATTCCCTTTGCTGGCTTGTAAAACGTGCTCCCGAGTGATTATTGAAATCGATAATCTAAGACATGGCTAATGCTTCCCTGATACAAAATCTTGGATTATCTATGGACGAGCACAAGACGAGAAAGTCTTGGGTTCGAGTCCTCCCATCGTCGGCCAGTTTTCCTACACGGCAACTCTTCGTTGGTCATGCCCCCCGTCCTGAAAATAATGTGCAATTGTTATTTCATCAGTAAAAAGGAAGTAACTGATAAAAGAAAAGTAAAGGAAGACTAAATTTATGCCAACACTTCACGCTTATGATCTCAAATTAACAGGGTCAAGCTAGACGTAAGGGGAATCGACTGTTTTTTTTTTGAGAACTCGAAACTTCTGTTTGGAAAGAACAACGAAGGTCCGTAATTAGTTTCACAAATTGTTCACCATATTCGTTTCAGTACAGTACAATATATTTAGAATCCTTCAGTTCTACAGGTTACGCGGCCTTTGATTGTACGATCCCAGAGTGAGAACAGTGGAACAGCAACGGAAATGGACTTTTATTGACAAGTCAGCAGTAATGGAACGATCGAAAACAGTTCTAGGGGCAGAGAAGTTTAATGGAAACAAAACTGCACAGTGAGCCACGCCGATGTAGCAGTTAACTAACAAATGGAGAACAGACAAAGAATGAACAGAAAAGCAGCAGATTAGTTACGATTAATTCGTGTCAGCCAGGTAAACAGGTATCTCGTATTGATCCAGTTCAGGGCAGTCAGATCATTTCATTTGAGAGGAGAAGCTGTAGTTGGGTCGGATCTGCAGTCAAACTGGATGAAAAAGATGTAATCAATCAAACCGAAGGTCAAGTGCGACCAGCACGTGATTGGTGGACATGGCTCATTACAGGAAAAGACAAACAAACGTAAACAGATAAACAAACTGACGGTATTGAAAAGGTCAGTGATCAGACAGGACTGGGGCAACAGGCTTAATTACAGGGCAGTGTGTGTTTATGTGTGTGTGTGTGTGCATGCGTAGGTGTGAACGGGGTCATGAATGCTTGTATGCAGAGGAGGGCACGCGTAGCTTGATGGAGCGTGGGAATGGATGCTAATCATTCGTGACCTGCCGCGGAATCCACTACAGTACACTATGTCGAGGTTGAGAACTTTTCATTTGATACATCAATGAGTTCTTTCCGCATCTTCTGTTCTCGAACATTAAAGGGTTATTAGAAGAGAAATTTAAAATGCATCGTGAATGATTGTCAGTCAATACTGTTGTTGTAACAGCGGGTAAATTATTTATGCAAAAATCTGAATACAGATATTGTATCATCGAAATCATGACCAGGTTTGAGAACAAAAAGCTATGCAAGACCCTGGGCACAACGTTTGAGTTAGCCGTAATGACTAAATTGACCCAAATCAAAACAAAGGCGGATCCAAACGACTACGGTACTGTTTGGAACAAATTATGTACAACAATCAAACCTCAACGGTGTTCCTCTTGGGCTCCGTTACTTCGCTTTCTGATAATGAATGAAAAAGAAAGTCAAACAAAGTCAACCAACGGCAAACCCGCGCTCGTGTCAATGCTATAGTCAAATTGATGCAATAAAACAAAAATCGAGGTATGTCACACATAAGGCAATTAGCAATGAGTGAATGGTACAAAACAAAGAGGTAAATGTAAATGGTCGGTTCGAATTTCCCTTCGGAACTCTTTACACCGGCTCTCAAAATCCCACCAGGATTTCCATGATGCGCCGTTAGGTGTGGTTGGTCTCCACCGGTTTCCCTGGTGCGGTTAACCAACGATATTGCTGTGTCAGATGGCTCATCTCTCAGTGCTCCCCCCGGCCCGGCAGACCCGGAGGCTCGCCCCCACCTGAGGAATGCTGACTGTTGAAGTAGTTCCAGAAGTATCCTGGGCCCCTTCTATGAGACAAAACTTTCTGACATCTCGTCGCGCGAACCCTTCGACGGTACGTACGGTCGTCGTTCTCATTAAACCGTCGTCTGACTTTTCCGTGTCTTCGATGACTCCGGTCGACCAGCTACCTCGCGATAAAACTCCCGAGAAAAGAAGTACTACATCACCCGATCTGAAGCTGCGTTTCGATTTATCCACTTTTGTCTTTTCTGTAAAATTGGAAGATACTCCCTGGTCTATCGCTTCCAAAACACGGACGATAGATGGTTAGCTTGTCTCCATTGGTGAACCAGTTTCTCCCGTAATGTACTTGCCGGGATTTCACGAGAATTGTCTCTCATGATAAGTAAATCGTTGGGGGTGAGTACCAGTAGATCACGACAATCGGCGGTGATAATTACTTATGGTCGTCCATTCACCATCCGTTAACATTCCGTGAGAGGAGCACTCAGAACTTCGTCGGTCATTCACTGTTCGCCACAGATTGAAAACAGTATAATTCGGCCTCAGTGACTGGAGTGAGGGGTTTAAAGTTCCACTGCACTCCCTTCTGCATGAGCCTATCGGAAATTTTGCCGGTAGATCAATTCTCCACTAGGATTTTCGCGTTGAGCTCCGACGAAGTTCGTCCCACTGTTCCTGAAGATTTCGGATGGTGCTCCTTTTCTCGACGTGAACCTCAATGGTACCATAATAAAGGAATCAGTATTAAGGGAATGAGATACTTCCGATGCACTACACGCGTCTAAAGACAAATGAAAAGACATCCGCATCGCTTTTCGGTCTTACGACTATGCTTCACTAGAAGTGGACCAAAGTAATCGATTCCGACGAACTGGAAGGGAAACCAACCTTGCTGAGTCCTGATTGCTGGCAGCGGGGCCATCATTTGCTTATCCACGGTCGCCAAGTATTTCCTGCACCTCCAGTAGTTTCCATTCAGGCGCTTGAAGGCAGCTCCTCCGTGTACTATTCAAACTATTCTGCGGATTGTTGCCAGCACCTGAGATGTTCCTACATATCCTTCCAGAGTGTGATACCACCGGATTAATGCGCTAGTGATAGGGCGATACCCGGTAAGGATAACGGGATGCTTCATACCTTCACATTGATTGGAATAGTTTAGTCGGCCACCAACGAAAATGAACTCATTAAGTAGAAAAGGGTTAAGCTTGGCCATTGTCGGTGGTATAGAGTGGCTACTAAAATCCTGTTTACCGTTCGTTTTTAGGAGTGCTTTCAACTCCTTCCCGTACACCTGTCTTTGTACTACGTGAATGACGCTTTCTTCTGCTCTTGATATGTCTACCAACTTCAAGAGTCCTAAGGTTAGCGTCTGGCCTGGGCATTTAGCTGTCCTAGTCTGAAGCTAGGTTTTGAAACAGATAAGCCGGGCTACTGACCTCAGCAATTGAAACTATTCCGAGTACCTGGTGAGAAAAGATTCCACTGGGTTACCCTCTAACATCATGCAAATTTTGCCCGACATCCGCTTCAATTCGATGTTTGTTGGCGGCTCAAGTTCCGGCAACGTTGGCCAATGTGCTTCATCCGTGGTTAAGAATTTCGGCTCACTGAACCAATTTTTGAAATCTTCGTGTGACGTGGTACCTCTCGACACCAAGTCTGCAGGGTTCATTTCCGACCTTACATGGCGCCATTGACAAGGCTTGGACCATTTGTGAATTTCTGCTAACCGATTCGCCACGTAGGTGCTGAATTTCGTTCTTGTGTTGCGGATGTAGTGCAGGACAATAGAGGAGTAAGTCCAGACGCATGTCTTGTCTAACACCATTCGCGACTCTTCGTCAAGTATGTGGTGAATTCTTACTGCCGGCCTTGCCGCGGTCAACTCCAGTCGAGGGATGGTTACCGTTTTCAGAGTTGTCACTCTTGATTTGAAGAAAAGCAGCTTGCAATAAGAGGGAGAAGCGTTGGAGAGGACTCTAACGTAAGCGACCGCTCCACAACCGACCTCGGAGGTATCACATAATACATGAAGTTGAGTTCCTCCGTCTACGATGCCGAAGTTACGCGTGCATCGAGAGACCTTGAGGGTCCCGAGTGTTCTCAAGCTTCGCAGCCATTAGTCCCAAAGCCTTTGCTGTGATTCTCCCATTGGCTTGTCCCAATCTAGTCATTCGCGACATAACTGCTGCAACATCATTTTACCAGGTAGAATGAAGGGCAAAACCTACCCCGGTGGGTCTAAAGTTGTCGAGACCATTGACAACAACCCCCGACGCGTTCGTGGCCTTACTTGGGTATTAAAGGTAAATCGGAACTTATCCTCGGTGGCGTCCCATTCCAAATCCAAGGTTCTTTGTGTACTGATTTGGAACTGTCGGTTTCCGAAGTACAGTGAGCCAGTTCCGAATTTAGGAGAATTTCAAGCAATTCGATATAACTGGATACCTGCATTTGCTAGCAACGCACTGAGTTGACTGGCAAGCGCCTTAGCATCCTGAACAGTTGGCAGAGACCCAAGGCAATCGTCAACGCAAAAATTATCTCGCACCGCTCTGGTGACATTCTTCATGCCGATGTCTCCAATCAATTGCGGTTCGGTGAAGAGCAAAGTTGGCACAAAATGGAGATGAGGTTGCGCCAAACGGATGCGATGTCATTTGATATTCAACCAGGTTGTCATCCAACTAATCACCCTCCCACCACAGGGACCTCAATGCTCCTCTTTGTCTCACTGGCACTCGCACTTGCATAAGCATTTCCTCGATGTCCGACGCCAGTGCAATAGGATCCTTTCTGAATCGGAGAAGCAGCCCCTACTAGGCATGCCGTCGTGCCCGGTCCTTGCAGCAAGTAATCATTCAGAGTGTGACCCTGAAACCTTACGGCACAGTTAGAAACGTCACGCAACTTGGTTGGCTTTTTAGGGTTCGTGACAGCGTGATATGATAGGTACCATCTTGGCTCGTAGTCATTTCATTAAGGACTATCTGTGCGTGATCCTTACTAAGTTAGCCCCTTATTATATTCGGATATCTGACAAAGAATTTCTAGTCCCGTAAGAATCTTCTTTTTAGACCATTCAGTCGTTCCCTTGACATCACGCTGTTATCCAATAGTCTGATTGAGGCATCTCGCCAGGGTAAGCCGATTCCGTAGTGACCGTCTTTCAGCGTTTTGGTTTCTGTGGCCATTTTCATAGCCAATCGGTCTTCAATTGAAGGAGTGATCCTTAGGCAATCATCGTCTTCAAACTCATTGCTGTAGAGTAAACTGAGCTGTTTTATCATTGTTTTATCTACATCGGATCCAATGTGATTTATGTTCCCGGCACTGTACGCACTTTGATCGACTGGCCCAAGTGAAATCCAGCCTAATAGCGTCCGAATGGCATACGGTCGTTTTCGTCCACCGAATGTTTGCTCTAAGGCCCAGTGTGCTTCAGGGACGTCCGTGTCTATAAGGGATCACCCTCAAGTCCGCCAGTTGATACCTCAGGACGCATTGTATAGGAGGTCGTCAGCATCCGGACAGTATCTCGCCGACTGTATCGGGCACGCTCTTTCGACATACCCGCATTCCTTCCCAGACAACGAAGTTAACGCCAATTCTGTCATTCCGGAATCCCATGATGCCGTACCGTTAACAGTCGAAATTTACAACGAAACAGGGGAGGCCCTGAAGCCTACTAACTCTAAGAGGTCCCTCTGAAAGACGGTCACGTCTGAACATGCATTCAGTAAGGCATAGGCTTCCACACAACCCTTTGGTCCTTCAGTTCTCACTGACTAATACGACATTCGGATCTTAGGGTGGCAGCACAACGATTGGGTGACTGATCGATTGGTTTTGCGACGGGTGTGCAGTAACTGCCACGCCATTTCTTTCTATCCGTGTCGGGCATATTCCGGCCGGTAAATTGTTTACCCACCTCACGCAGTAATGGATGGTGCCTCCTTCGACAACCAGGGCTGGAACATGGTTCGGACACGGGGTACTGCGTGGACAAGTGTCCGCACCTCAAACAGGAAAAGCACGCCTTCACCTCCTTAAGCAACTTCCATCTTCTGGGTATATCAGTGGACAGGAAGCAAAGACATTTACCCAGCATGTGCAATCCGTTGCAGACCGGGCATACTTCTGCGGAGGTTCGTGGAACAAACTCTTCTGTCGTATTAAAGAGTAAGGCATCTGAGTGATTCCTTGGTGAGTTACGTTTCCAATTAGGTGTTCGCATGCTCCGAATAGGCGGGTTGTCCGACGCCAGCTTACCAAACCTACTCCGGGAGATCTGTGCTTCACGGGACACCAGTGCCTGCAGAGGACTAAACTTAGGGCCTTTTCCGCACCTCAACATATGGTCGATCGACCTATCCCACAACTCCTGGATTCGTTTGGGTAACGCTCGGATGATCTGTTTCATCGTTTTTAATCAATTCAAATCCCCTAGGCAATTCGTTTGTGTGGGAGCAACTTCGCATTTGGGCATTTTTAACGACAGCTTCGTCAACGCGTCCGAGTCTTCGAGAGCTGACTTCAGTCCCTTCAATAAACCATCAATCAAAGATCTGGCAACTACGTGTTCTTCTACATACAGATCCCTCAGGATGTCTCTGGCATTTTAGAAGCAACTTTTAGAGGCAGCAAGACGCACTCCTCTATGACATCCCTGGCTTGCCTCTTGCAATAGTGCAATGGATACAGGAGTCTTTGCCCGTCGCCTTTAACCCTGTTCTCTATGTAATATTCAAACTGCTTGACAAATCTTCAGTAAGAAGACGTATTACCAGTGAAAAATTCCAGTTCGATCTTGGGCAGGTTTGCTCGATAGTTAATTGCGCCTTCTGTGATCGAATGAACCGGAGCCTCGAATGTCGGTTCAGTTTGTATACGGCAATCTCTCAAGTACCGAGACAGGTGTTCCTCCACCAGCCACCTCATTTTTGCAAGTAATCAAAACCGGACCGTTTTCTTCCTCTTCTGCAAGTGCTAGTCTCAGTTACGCCATCGAGAAGCTTTCGCGGTGCATCCAGTTCTAGTTTTTTTTTCTTTCAGCTGCCTTTCCTTTAAACGAGCTAACAACAAATCGCCCCTAGCCTAATGGGAACCCGAACTATTCATAGACTGGTCTGACAAAACTGAACCAGGAGAAGAGATACAGTTAGCACATACGGACAAAACGGTTTGGTTCACCTGGGAGTTGCTTTCCCCGAACTCGCCTACGTTGGCCGTTTGACTGCGTAGTTTCATTGTCAATCAGTTGCCAAAGCGAATGAGTTCCGTAAGCCCCTCCACAGAATGTTTGAGCGACGCGCAGCGACCAAATTAACCCAAATCATGACAATGGAGGATCCAAACTACTATGGTAATATTTGGAACAAATTATTTGTGTACGACAATCAAACTTCAACAGTGTTCCTTTCGGGATCTGTTACTCCGAGTTCTGATAACATAACACGTGAACGACAAAGAGCGTCAAACAAAGCCAACCAACGGCAGGCCAACACTCGTGGCAATGACGAGATTCCAGGTTGTCAATGCTACAATCAAATTGATGCAACAAAACACAAAACGAGATTTATCCGCAGTAGGCAGTTAGCAATGAGTGGATGGCACAAAACAAAGGGGTAAATGTAAATGGTTGTATTCGAATTTCCCTTCGGAACTCTTGACACGCAGACAGGTTGAAAGAAGAAGAAACAATGTCCAGAGTTCACAACACATGTTGGCTCTACTTTTCCTCATCTTCACATCACCAATCATCCATAGGAATCCATCAGTTATCTGTGAGCTTACTACTACCCGATTGCACAAACCGAAGTAGATGGTTGACTTGGAGTATCCTATCACAATACTTTGATCAAATGGCGCAGTCCGCAAGGCAGCATGACGATCTACGCGTCACATAACCCAATGGGGGTGGATGATTGATTGTTCAATTCATGCGCCCTTTGAACGGGCCTAGACATCCTGAAAAGCCAGCGCATCACTTCAACACAGATACTGGTGAGCAACACCGTCGTGTACTTCATACACCGTCTATGGTTTGTTTGGAATTAGGATTTAATCAACTCTCGTAGACTGGCTGATTGTCAGTGAACATTAAAGCCGATGGAGGTTTCCGAGCACTGGTCTTCGTCCTGGCCTGTTGTTGGGATCACCTGGGTGACGAGAATTCAGTGTGTAGGGTTTCCTTAGCTGAAGCTGATTGAGACGCAGATCACTTTGGAGCAATTTGGATGGCATTCATTTTGACTATCCAACTCAGAGCCTGAAACTCCCATCCCGGACCATGGTGAGGCATTTGGACGCTATGGGTACATCAAACAATTTGATATTCGATTGTCCATCCACACGATGCCAATCGTGGTGATTTAATCGAACGCTACTTTTTGTTTTATCACGTTTCACCATCGGTTTTGCATTCCACCAAACACCAGTTAATCCATACTGGCACTAGTATGCTGACCAATTCGGATCGCTTTCCGGCCCAATTTCTCAATCACATTCATGATTAATCAAAGTAATTCATACAACTTTTCCGTTTCCCTAATTGTGGCTGAAATTTGAAATGTGAAATTGTGCACTGCGCACGAGTAGACATTTCAGACTTGAAAACACATTGGACAGGAGTGACTGAACAGGTAATTTGTCTGTGTACAGGAACCCAATTCGGCCGAGTACATAAATCAAAAGTAGTAAGTGTTTTCACCGCATGCTTGACCTTGGTTACGAGTTATTTTTTGGTTTTCCGTCCCGGACTCAAAGATATTCACAGTTCATTTCCGAGGCTGAATGCTCCGAAAAAGAACAACTGGGACAATTATTTCGCAAGTATTAACCCATATTCTAACCCGATTCCCGTTCTCAAGGCGGTAGGCACGTGACAGACTGCAGCAACCAAGGTCATTTGTGAATTTATTAGGTGGAGGCACGGTCAGTATTGAGCATGAATTTCATCGTTTCTACTATGTGCTGCCAATACGTACCCGAGTGGAAGGACAATAACCGATGCGTCGCTCGTGAGCTATCGGATTTCTGAACATGCAATCAGAGGAGATCACATTTAATCTGAGTGATCTGGAAGCAACAAAGAAAAAAAGCAAGTTCAAGAACATTGAAGTTCGCTTTGCTGTGATTTTCGTGAGCCAGTTGTTATTTTCTACCTGAATGCCGTGTTTTTTCGTCCTCAAACAGCAATTTTTATTAGGTTATTACCATTTTTCATCTCATTTCGGAGCTATGCCACAATCATCATTCGGAATTTGATTGGAAAGTGTTGATTTTCTACGAGACCTCGTAGCTTACTTTTGCTAGCAGACTGTTGGGCTGCGGTACAACCAATCACGGCACTCTGCCTAGCACACATGCACAAATGTGCTCGTGCTAGATGGATCATATTTCACAACATTGTAAACACCAGTTGACGGCTCGGATGGAATCCCGAATGATTTTGACCATGATTGTGACATGATGCACAAAGTTCTGTGGCTCATTTGGACGGAAAGCCGATTGAAGATATAGGTTCATTCATTTCGCATACGATCGAGACGGAGTTAGCCAGCTTTCACAGCGATACGTCTCAGTTTCCAGGTCGTTGGACCGTGTTGATCCAACCGGTCATAGCAGGATAGATTGATCGAACAGCCTCTCGATTGCAGGTTCACTTGACCTGTCGTGTCCGTGTTGCAGAAAGATGTTTATTTCATTCGCATTCGAGGTCCTATGCGCATTACGAATCGGGGGCCTGTACAAAATGATGTTATGGTACCTATACGCACCGCGTGGTTCGACCACAAATGTTTTCGTACTGTCACGGTAATGGAATGCAACAAGGATATTCGTTCGGTGCAACACGGAATGTCAATTGTTGGGCTAAGAAATCAAACATTTTGATGATGACGTCCTGGAAAACCAGATACATGATTTGGTTCTAACTTGTTTGCCTACAGTATCCCAATTCCAAACAGGAATGGACAACTGTATTCGTGCAAATCTGTCGTTAGTTGGATATCTCAATGGTCAGCGAGTGCGATAGTTTCTTCACATTACTGCGAGTCATTTTCGTGTGCTTCGCGGTTAAATGAATCCATGGAAATGATTGACCGAAGTCAATGCAAACAACAGCCGGGGCACCGATGCATGCGGCATCGATTCATCATACTCCCCTCTCTCTCACCCCAACCTATGGAAGACCTTGACAGAGGAATGGTGCATAAATTAGACACATCCAACTACCCCAAGAGCCTGCAATTAATTCCTCCGCATACGTGTGACGATATATATCTAGGTTAGAACTGTTTAGTATGCATCGAAGATGTTCGTAATTACGCCGGAAACAGCATATATTATCCGGGACAATTTGGCACATACAAAGAAAACAAGGCGTAAGATCTGTAGAAGCGTTATCAGTGATACAATTGGTTCACCGAGTCGATAAGACTCGGAGTCGAATTGGGTCCAAATCTCGGGACTGTGCTCAATCGAGGCTGTAGAGCAATCGAACTCTAGACTTAGTTAAAGATTCCATCGAAAATTTCCGAACATGGACTACCGAAAAAGGGTTAATTTTACCGCGATAATTATTTTTGCGAAATTTCGAACACTAGTTTGCGTTTATTCGATCGAAAATGGGCCCAGCGAATAGGCTAACAGAGGGCGAATACACCAATCGATCGCGGTAGATTTTCATTTCTTGAGATACATGCCGAGTGAACTAATCGTACTTGCAGTGAGCATCAAAAGGCATGTCTGAATTCCATCAGTTCAGTTCGCCCCACTCCTCCACGACGAAGTTCCAGATTTATGCCGGTAAATGAAACAAATCGAGCGCTCATTTAGTACTCATTGCATCAATGAACCTTTCATGTTTCCCTCATAACAACTGGCTGTGGTCAGGCGGAAAAGATCATGGTGTTTGGACGTGAAGGTCACTGGTTCGATCCCTCCCACCGGTGCTCAACTTCCCCAATTCGAAGCCCTCTATTGTCAGCGGTCCGTTCTTGAAAAAGATGCATACTTCCGTTTCTGTAACAAAAGAAGTAAGAAGATAAGGTATAAAAAGATCAATCATCACTGTGAAAGGCTAATCATTGGTGTACATGTAATGAGCTTCTGCAGTGGACTTTGAACTAGTGTCTAAAGCAAGTTTTTACAAGCAATCTGGTTATATTTCAATAAAAAGAACCAAAGCAGCTGCAAAAGTCCACGTTTGTAATAGTTGGTACTCAAGTTATATGGATGCGTAAAGGCGAATTGAAAAGTTATCCGTTCTGTCCCTTCCTTGTTGACAGAAGAGTTTACACGTGGATCTTCCGGAAGAAAAATGCTTAACCAAAATCTGGCAGACGAGTGTGGATGGCTTGTTGATGAACTGGATCCTGTAATGCATTGCAAACACTAGTTGCTAGGCCACCAACTTTCTGACTTTCAGATTTGAAGTTCTCAAGTTCGATTGTTCCACTGCCAGTCACTTCATCATTTGGCAGCCTTCCCGTGGCTGCATCTTTCTTCTGAAAGTCTAGTTCAAGTGATGCATAGTGAATAAAGAAGTAATAATGTTATCATTATATCCCTTATCTATTGCTTTATGTACTAATGAAATTATTGCACACACCATTTTCAGGAAGAAGTTCACAACCAAGAAAGGGCTGACAAGTGGAGAAGTTGAACCCGGGGGCTGGGAGGATTCAAAACGTTGACATTCGATTTGAGATGCCCTACAATGATGATCGCTTGATATGCTTCGCGTTAGGGTTGAACAAGACTCAGTACGTTGGTCGACGAAAGGAAATCAAAGTAGTGGAGAGGAAACGCGACTGTTAATTAACAAGCGGTTAGAAAGTGTTTGAATTCATACACCACTGACGAGCTCAAATTCGAGCGAAACTCCAGTCTGGTGCTGTCGGAGGACAAGGCAAATCGGAAAACCCGCGGTTTACGCGTTGAGATTGGAACCCGAAGGACGGTCAGTCAAAGGAGAAGAATTCTATCCATAGCAGGAATTTCATTGAATTTCATCAGATGTGCTTTGGGAATTAGAACTGGCTTGTCAAAAAACCACGGGATGTGCACATGTCGTTATTATGGAGGGAGAAAAAGCTGGAAGCTTGCCAGTCAAGGTCAACAATGGAAAAACGGATACCGCACGACAGCGGAGTTTGGGAGAACTGTTGAGGTGTTTTTACTAATATCTGGTGCCCTGCCTTAGTTTTTTGGACTGGGTACCTAGATAAGGTATGCAAGTATGTTTGTACACGCGATTGGAAAAGGTAACTTTCGGGCATCTGAGGAAGATGGAAGCTTGGTATCAGTAGAAACAGGTACACCGGGAAGTAAACGAGGAACACGTGATGGTCAGGTCGCATAAAATTGTCCACATAATTAGTGATAGAATGGACGGGGTATACTGCGTCACAGGCGAACATAAACGGTCCAGATGTAGCGCGAAAAGAGCTACGTGGCGTGTTCAGCTAAGTTTGACGATGAATGAAGAGAACCTTTTTACTGGCTTCAAAACGAAGCCTTGTGAAAACCTTGATGAGTGAAATAGTTTTCCTGCACCGGAAGAGTTTGCGATTTTTGAGAATTGGAATGATGATAGTTGAAAGCCACGGATGAGGAAAAGAAAGACTGAGTAGAAACTCACTTAGTAAAGATGATTACATCTACCAACAGCGGTATGTTATTAAAATTATATCACTCAAAATAAAAATTTAGATTGTAGTGCTACAATGATGCTTTTCGTTGTCTTCCCAAACGTGTTTGACAATCAGAAAAACTTACTTTCACACTCCATACAGTCAAAGGAATAGAACCAATTAAGACTCATGAAAAGCAAGAGTTTCACGGCTTGCTCAACTGCGTGATGCGCTGTTAAAGCACATATGAAATTCTTCTGTAATCATACGATATTTTTGTCTAGACTGTAGTCAATTGAGAACAGTTGCAATTGGTTCGTCCAAGCGTCGAGTTCAAATATTTCCTCATTCGTATCACAGAATGCATATTATCTCTACCATGTGAACAGCAGGAACAATTGGAAACCTTGTGATTGGTGCTCATGCCTGCCTTACGTAAGGCAATTCAAGCTTCTCAAGTCAGTTCTGACTTCACACCACGGTAACTGATTCAGGTCAGTTGAATATCAGTTTTTACAACCACGTAACTTGCTTCAAGTTGTACGGATTTTGGCTGCTACCACACAGCACCATCTACTCAGACGGGAGTAGTGCAAAAACGAATGGAAAGTGACAATTTGAAGAACTGAACGGAATAAGTGACATTTCAAATGTAAGACTACCAATGTCTGATACATCACACTAGATCGCCTACTATCTCCAACCACTGCTTTGGATAGGTGTGGCCAGTCTACGTGCAAGTCATGTGAATTAGTCCGATACAGCTTCGAGCTAGCCTGCTTAGGCAAGCAACTATCGATAACTGTAGCGCAGGAGGTCGTGAAGTCCGGATAGTTAGTGAACGGTATGTAGTGCACCAACCAGAAAATCGCCAGTTTCCTGTATAAATGCATGAGTAGTAAGTAAAACTTGGAATTGCTTCCATCTTTCTCGATCTTCTCTTTGTCATGGCGTGCGCAGCTTTAGTCGGATCCAATTCAGTGTCTATTGGTAACTCGTAGCCGATCGTTATTGAGACTGACTGAAATCCTTTGAAGAATATCCTAAAAAAGTCTCAGTTGGATCGGCCATGGGTGTTTCAGGCACTGAGTTGATTACTCGAAATGAACGGATCTCAGCTTGCTCCAAAGTAACCCGCATCGCAATTGACGTCGGCTGAGGAAGTTCTACTAACTGAATTCTCGTCACCCAGGTGATCCCAACAACAGG